>JAVTVY010047056.1:0-22524 GCA_036873755.1 Hanleya hanleyi | reverse complement strand
CAGAGTCCTCTGGGTTATGAGCAGTATGATGAGATTACTGTCACTAGACAGGTACGTGATCATCCTCGCATTTATCGAACGATCTTGGTTACGTTACCCGTAGCAGTTCTGGATATAAATAGATAAAGGGGTTTCCTCTTAATCAAACCAATCAGTAAACATACTAAGCTTGCTGATTACGTCAATCCGCTGCGAGGTATGAGATGTGACAGGTTAAAAAATCATCACTGACCAAACTACTTTGATGTCGGGCTGAAATCGACATCGGAAGTCAAAGCAAAACCTGCAGGCTTGGGATAAGGACATGCCAATAACAGAGGCAATGTCTAAAGAACTCATTCAAATCTCCAAAAATGTCCAGGTAAACCCTCTGCGACTTACCTGGACTTGTGAACAGTAACTGTATAGCAAGCCCAAGCTTCATAAGCACGGTTTTGGAAAAAAAAGCATATGTGGTAGGCTTTGTGTACCACTGAAGTGATGTCTTCAAATTGTACACTACACTGTATATCTGGCATGTCTGGAGGCCGGTGAACAGCCAGTGAAATATAACAGACATTTGTCCTTAGAATCGTATTACACAACACTTACATGTGATGCCACCTTGCATTTATTTCTTTTATCAGGTCGTGATTGGCGGACGGAACAAGTACCTGATCAATGGCAGTAATGCTAACAACACGAGGGTCCAAGATCTGTTCCGATCTGTACAACTGAATGTGAACAACCCCCACTTCTTGATCATGCAGGGACGTATAACGAAGGTCCTCAACATGAAACCCCCAGAGGTAGGTGTTTGCTAGGCTCTGGTACCGTACAGTTGGAATTATACCTTTTTGTTCCCCCGTCTGGATTTGGGAGGGGGTGATGGGGGCTGATATGTCATGAACCATTGGAGGATGTCTATACAGCATAGAGGAGGGATCTGGCCTATTAACCCTTGTGCTGTCAACTCCGGATATACACGGAGTTAGACAGTCATGTTCCCAGTGTCGACTCTGGACATATACGTTCGGAGAAACCATTAGATGTTTGATCGTCTTTCCAAACAATTTGGAGCCACGTGTGGAAAAAACAAACCAGACACGGCTCACTCCATCTAAAACGTATTCATGGTTCGCACAGTCCTGGAATGTCCTGGAAAAATTCAAATATTCCAAACTCTGGGAGATGGTAGCTCGTAAGTGTCCAGTCAAATTGAATCTTGCATTTAATTACCCAGATTTTGGCGAAACATGCACATTGGAACAGTGAGTCTGTGTTGAAACTCAAACTATACACACCTTAAGCTTGAATCAAGCATTGGAATGTGCATACAAAATTTGAAATGTATGTCTTAAGGCAGTGTGATGTACTGGACCTATATAAGACTGCAACAGACCACCATAGAATACCATGCTTTATTTGCAGTTAACTCCGTGTAATACAATCGTTAAAAAATACAATAATTAATTTCCCACTGTGGCACACAGTTTGCAATGGTCTTTCATTTGATGGAAACTTTACTTGAGGGTTTACGATCATTTAAAGGACTGGGTTAGTCAGGGTTTAGATAGAATTTTTCCTTGAACTTTAAGCAATCTCATTCAGGGTCACCATCTGAGGACCTTATATCAGTTGACATGGCTAATAAAACCATCATTCTTCTTTCCTTCCAGATTCTGTCTATGATAGAGGAGGCAGCAGGAACAAGGCTGTACGAGAGTAAGAAGGAAGCTGCTCAGAAAACCATTGAGAAGAAAGACATGAAACTCAAAGAAATAGACACTGTGAGTCTTAGCCCGAAAACACAGCTGGCGGGGTCAATTACTCCGGCTAACTCATTTTGTTAATTAGTTCCTGTTGTGTTGATTAGATGGCCTAGCCCAGTCTGATTAGAATACGACCCAACGCTTCACTATTGTGGGCCTGAAGTGAAGCCTATGCGCTGGCCTTGTGAGGCTCCCGGGGATTGACCTGGGGTGTCAGGGTGCACACTCCCAGTCATGGTAAGAATAGGCCTTGACCCCTCAGAGAGCTTGTCGTAAGAAGTGACTAACTGGGGCACCCGTGGGGTTCCCAGGTTTGAAAAGGAATAGGACCATACATAGGTGGTTTCTGGGTATGGAAAGGAATAGGAACCAAACGTTGTGATATGACATAAGTAGTGTTGAAAGCGACGTAAAATCATATTCATTCCCTCTGCTCACTCACTATGTACTGGCTGTCCACCAATAGACAGTCTGCTTCATTCCTGAAGGAATGGTTTATTGTTGGTGTGATTGTAAACAGACTGACATTGTTTTGGTAACTTCCAGGAGAAATTTACATCAAACAGCTACTAAATTCAACAATATCCCTGTGTCTGCAGGAGCCCCGCCTACATCGCAGAAACATGAATTTCCTTATTACACCGAGACCGTCAAAAAGAAAACATTTTGAAAATTTATTATTGTGAGCGGGGCTTGAAGATTGATGCGATTGGTCGATTCAGTCAATTAGACCTTTGTCACATTTGAATTCATAGCGCAGTTGCCACAAACCAGATGGGTTTTAGATCTAATAGCTCAGCGACATTTCTGCCCTTGGGTCAAGCTCTACAACAAAATATAAAAAAAAATCCAAGATGGCCACCATGATGACTTCATTTTCAAAAAAGGCATTTTATGGTCGATTTTTCTGTCAGATTTTTCTAATTTTTCACTTATCTGTTTATAATCTGATATGAAATAAAATAGGTTTTACCCACTTTCCCATGCAGAAAAGCACAAATTTCGAAGAAATCTGACGAAAATATTACTTTTCTGGTACCCCACATGACCGCCATTTTGAATTCACCCATGATCCTCTGCTCAGTGGCTAATGGGAGGGGCAAAAGTCCCCCCCCCAAGGCCAGGTAGGGTTAGCTTACACATTGTCATTAAAATTATTAAGTTATTAGTTAATATCATTTTAACATTTTCATTCAATACAAACAGATCCTTAAGGAGGAGATCTCACCAACCCTAACAAAGCTGAAGGAAGAAAGGTCTTCTTACCTAGAGTACCAGAAAGTCATCCGGGAATTAGAACATCTTAACAAACTCTACATAGCGTATCGCTTTGTTTGTGCCGAGGTTTGAATAAACTTATGATAATTTCACTTTTCAATAACTTCCTTGTTAAAATCTTCAAACAGACAAGCATTTGTGTTCTTGATCAGTGCCTATATTTTAATGCCTTGGGAAGAATTAACTCAGAAAGCACATTTCATAGTGACGAAACGGCACTGAAGCAAATCTGTATATATTTGTCGAGAATACTCACTTTAATATTTTATCATGTTGGTTTCATTGATTGAATATCTGCATTTTAATGATAATTATCCAACTTATTATTGATTGATTTTCACAGGAAACCAGAAAGAAGTCTGCTGAAGAACTTGTGGAGATGCAAGAAATGATTACCACTCTAAAGAATAATATGGTTGAGGTACTTTGAGTAATCCTATTTTTACATTGCACACATCTGTACATTCCATGTAGTGGGATAAAAGCAAGCACGTTGCATCCCAGTATCCTCATCTGTTGCATATTATGATATAAACATAATGTGGGTGTAATTATGGTATTGTTAATAATTATCTCCCTTGATGTGATTTTTTTCTGCAACAGTTATCTCCCCTGATGTGATCTGTTTGCAACAGTTTTCTCCCTTCATTTGTTTTTTGTAGTGGTTGTCTACCCTGATGTTAGTATAACAGCTAAATTTTGGTGGCATAGTTTTGGTAGTTAAAATAGTTTGCCTGACTAGAACATGTAATTCTCTTTACAGATTGAGAACAAAGTAAAAGAATTAGACGCAGTCATCAAGGAGTTGGAAAAGAAACGTGATCAGGTTATTATTTATTGTGTTAGCTTGAACAATTGGATTATTATTTTTTCAGGCAATCTTCACGCGATGACGTATTGATTTTATACCATTAAATCTTGTCAGTCTTGAAATGAAATGTTTTGATAATATTTAAAAAGATCAAATCTATATATATATCCATAAAACTTTATTCTGGATTTTCAATGGCTGAATGCTTATTTTTCAGCAGTTTCCGATAGAACCTCATATAAATGACCTCCAGTCAATAACAAGCCATATGCAATACAGTTCATTATTACGATATAACATCGGAGGTAGAGCTTTGGATTCAAGAGCAGGCTACCATGGAAATTTTGTCCCATATTTTACCTAACTCCATCACAAACTACGGTAATCCCTCTAATAATTCAATCACAGGAAGTTGACTTTCCCATCATAAAATCTGGAGGTGTTCAAATTTATTAGAAAAAAAAAGTTGACAAAATGGTTGAAAATCATGCAGATAATCTTATTTCTTTGTTATTTTAGAGAGATCAAATTTATTAGAACAGTCGATTCAATTTTTTCCCCAGAATTGAGAGCGATCAAAATTTGATATGGGGATTGAATTATTAGGGAGGGTTACCATATCTGATCAGTTGTTCAGATAAGATAAGATAAGATAATTCTTTATTGTACAAGCGTCAATGACTGACAAAATTCACATAACTATAACAACAGGTTAATTAATTCCAAACTTACAGGACATATCATCTCATATACTGCAAGACAGTATAACACTCAATGAGTGGCGCTATTCGAGCTAGGCCCAGTATTTAGTAGATCTTGTCGGAGATTATTACAGTCTGCAACATATTTACAAATAATTTTGCAAATGGATGGATTATTATTACGAAGAATATATAAGAAAGTGTCATCTGTTGAAAAGCTGTCAAAATCTCTGTCCTGGGATATTACAGTGATAAATATTATTTCTAAGGGCAGCATAACTTGGGCAATATAACACAAAATGCTTTTCGTCCTCAATTATGGCTGGGCAAAATGGGCAAACGCAATCAAGGGGAGATAAATTTGTGTAACGTCCTTTTTCAATCATCAGTTGGTGATTACTCACTCGTAGATAACAAAAGCATTTTCGATGTTTATAACTGGGTGTATGTTCTAAGTATGGTTCAAGCCTGATTGACTCCTTGGCTAGTCTATACGTTTGTAACTTGTTTCCAACCCCTTTCCGGACATTATCGTTGTGTAGAACGGAATGGAAGGTTTCTTGCAAATATTGTTTGGTTGCTTCAGAAATAGAGTTCAATTTAGCAGAAGGGCTCAGAAGATTATTACACTACACACAGATGATATTTTTTATTAGCTGAACATTATCTCTGCTGTGTAGGAATCTGGAAGTGTCATGGAACAACTGGAAGCAAACCTCAAAGAAAAACAAACTCTGGATGCCAAAGCCAGCACAGCTGTGGAGCACAAGAAACAGGCCCTGAAAGCTGAGGGGAAGAAACAAAAGGAGCTCAATAAACAGGCAGAAGAGGTATGTTTTAGTGTTGTGCATGAGCATCGTTTATTTGGAGGACAAAGCTAATGAAATTCATGCCATTGGTACTAAAGTGCATGATACCCTACTGAAAGAAATTCGCTTGCAGATGTAGCACATGTGATTTGTTGACAGCAAAGTAGTCTGAGTGGCGTCAGAGTGAAAAAAATCAATGTTTCAGTGTACTTTCGACCGAAAAAGCCCTACAAAATCTGAATTATATTAATGTTTCGAACATCCAAAATAAAGTAGAACAACAGAAGTATATAATAAAAAGAAAATCAACTGTTTCCTGACAAATAATGCCAATTTTCTCACCCCACGAGATGACAAATTTATGCTATTCGTCAAAAACCAGCTGATATCCTCTATGTATTTGGGTGCTGGATGCAAGTTTTTTTCTGGCCCACCACCCACATAAATGAATTTTGTTAGAGACCCGAGTACCCATACAAAGTGATTTATAGCAACTACGACCAACTAAAGAAATGATTTGCAGATCAAATAAATATAGAAACCATTTCCTCATCTGCCTGATGTCTTTTCAGTGACCAAAATTGCCAATTTGGTGATAAACATAGATTCAAACAAACCTTCGAATTCAGATCTCGCATGTGTTTACTTTTCTTCCGTGAACAGAGTTGTTTCTCTTCGCATGTTTCAAGACGTATGATCAACTTGAACCCATCAGACTTTATAACATAACCTTCTGTCATCTAGGTACCCAACATGAATTATTATCAAGTGATGTTCAATAGAGAAGTTTATCAGAATAATGTGAAAACAATTTGAATCTATTTCAGAGATCAATATGAGATAATATCATCAAAACCATAGCGTTACGTTCTGTATTTCAATGGTACAATATATACTCTGCTTTTTCCTGTGACCTGGACTCTGCAAACTGTGCATGTTCACATGCAAATCAGATGGAAGTGAGCGAAACTGGGTTGAGAGGAATGACTTATGACAGCAATATCACGAAAGTGGATCAAAGAAATAAATTTTCATGATAGGATTAGTTGTAGATATACTTTCAACCTCTAGTTTCGTTATTTGACCGGTAAGTTTCAGAACTAACATTTGGTTTAAATAATGACCTCCCATGTAAATGATTTGATCAATCTCCCACCCCCCACAACAGATCATTTCATGCATTTACCCATGGGCCATAGAAAAGAATAGGCCAGCATCCGGCCAGCCCAGACATTTTTTTTCTAGAACAGCAATTACAGCTGAACAACCCTCCTTATCCTTATTCGGAAAGGGTATGATCGCCCCATTAATCAGGGGCGCTCTTTAAGGTCGGAGGTAATTGCTTCGCTTTCACTTTTTGCAAAGGTTTCACAATTATTCTATACAATGGATTAAGAAACTATCCTGGAATATTTGCTGCAAAACTGTTTTATGAACAGGTAAGGGTGATCGCACTCTCTAAAACGGAGGTAAAAAAGGTCTTTTATTCTCAAATCAGTGTACATTATGAATTCAGCAAAATCCTGTTGAGGCACACGGACATATGACATCTGTTTGAATCTATCCCCGTCAAATGGTGGTAAAAAAATAAATAAATTGTCATCTATCTAATTTACATAATAATAGACCAAATATTTGTCAGGCTATTGAAACAATATTGACTGGTTTTTGAAATGGCAAATTAAGTTTAGGCCATGGGACAACAGATAGATTAATGTGCCAGAAGTTTTGGAGCATTGGTTGAGGAGAAAACAAAAAAGGCATTGAGCAAAAACTAACTTTTTTACCTCCATTTTAGAGAGCAGGCTCTCCATAACCTGATAAAGGGGACTATCTCTATATAATTTAAACATATGAACATATAGCTTCTGTGTACTCCATATGGGTAATATTATTTAATTAATCACTAAAAATGGTACTTATCGGAAGTTTTCTGTACCATGGCACCTCCAGTGAAATAAGGGAGATAAATCCTTTTCCAAATATTGAACCTCCATTATGTCTGTGTTTGTCCATGTCTCATTTCTAGGACAAGTCCGCACTGAAGGGTAAGGAGAAGGAAGTGGAGAAGGTACAGAAAGAGCTGGAGAAACTGGAGGGTCAAAGTCAGAGTGATCAGGAGGCCCACACCGCCGCTCAGAAACATTACCACGCTGTCAGCGCCGGCCTCTCCAGCAATGACGACGGAGAGGATGCCACACTCAATGACCAGCTCATGGGTAAATTCATTTGTCACAGGAATTAGATGCTTACAGTGAAACCAGTTACCTTCTAAGCTGACCAAACCTGTAAATTCTGCAAAATGGTCTTGATGTTCCATATGGCATGAATTTGGGGCTCTCTAAATGGTCAATAACCTGTGTAAAATGAGCCTGGTCGCATTGATATTTGATGTACACAGACTCAGTTTACACCTCTTTCACCCATAATCATTTATTCTCAGTGTTCATGGTTAAAACATGCAAAAAAAATGCTGCCACCAGTATTAAATTCTAAACAGATTCCCTGCTTGTCTAAGTCATGCCTATTTATGCACATCATCACATAAGCACATAAATGACCCAATTGTTTTCTTCACCATTTTAGCTGCTAAAAATGAAATAAGCACTGCCGAGACAGAGACAAAACAGGCACAGATGAGGTATGGCCCTATAGTGTGTATTGTTCCACTAGCATAGACATTTCCTGTTTTGTTCTGGTAAATTACTAAATATGCAGTTAAAAGCAAATGAAGGCTATATCTCCCCATTATTTTATATGATGAAATTCTATAAGTTCTTTCAACATTTCTGACAGTCATTGGTTATTTGAAGTGATACTGAATGCTATTGTTGGATGTGATATTCAGGTATGTAGATGTCAGCCCTCGCGAGTAAGAAATTAACCTTGGCAAAAACAATTGCAGACGCAAATTAATAAAACAGATTTTACCTCAACATTTTTATCTTGCCAGCCATGGCATGTGTATTTCCCAGAGACTAAAAATAGCTGCCTTTCATATGATAGGAAGCTGTAGAAAAGTAAGTGAGGCAAAAGTTTTCAAATAAAGGGCTGGCATATTCCTATATTGTGAGGAAAATTTATTTCTTCAATGCCTCAGCAAAAAATGTTGTGGTAAAGTCATTTTGCATCAGCATTAAGGTTGATATTTTGCCATTTGCTGAGGTTATTTGTGAGGGCTGGATGTTGTAATGGGATCAGAATGGATCTGATTGTTATTTGCTTGCTTGAATTGTCAGGTTGAAGCATGCCCAGCAGGAGATAAAAAAGAAAGAATCCGAATTGAAGAAGACAGACCAGGACTACAAAAAGGACCAGGCAGCGCAGGGAGCAATAGAGAAAAATATGGAAAAACTAGAGGTAAGGTTCCAACTCAAGTTCTTTCCTGTCTGTAAAACATTATCCAAAAGCTATAATAAAAACTTCCCAACTGCTTTATTTAAGGCTGCCACTGAAGAAGAGTCTACAGAGCCTAGATCTATCTCTCAGTGCTCCTACATGGCTTTGCGGCAAAATTATTTAGACAGGAAGGTGCTCCCAAATTACTGAAAATATTCAAAGTCCATGCATTCTGGCAAAAAGGAGATATGTTTTTACTCAAATACGATATTCAATTGATAAGGAATCTCCATGAATTGATTCTCCATGAATTGATTCGCATCCTAATTTGGGCACAACGTTTAACATTGTGTCCAGGGTGTGATCTGAAGCCCTGTCCTATGTGTGCATTAATCCCTGAAACGGCACAGGTTCGAGCCCAGATGGTTCATGTGTGGAAGTTTGTCAGTTACTAGCCGATGGGCGGTGGTTCTCTCCGGGTACTCGGGCTTCCTCCACCAATCAAACTGACTGTCACCATATGAGTGAAACAACCTTGAGTGTGACATTAAGTCAAATCCCTCCCCTTTGTCTATCATATCAAACTTGTTAAAACAATGTGATGGAGTTGGATCAGTATTGAATGGATACTGAAAATCAAATGTGTCTAGAAACCATACAAACTTAGAAAAGATAAATTTGGCTACAGTAATCCCTCTAATAACTCAATTACTGGAAGTGAAATTTCTGACCCTAAAATCTGGGCATGATCAAATTTTTTAGAACACGAAGTTGACAAAATGGTCTCGAATCATCCGTATAATCCATTACCGGTATTTCTTTATTTCAATGATTTTAGAGAGTGATCAAATTTATTAGAATCACTGATTGAAGTTGATAGGGGGATTGAATTATTAAAGGGATTACCATATCCAAATTTATCTTTTCAAAGACTGGCATTCGAATTTGTCAAAATTTACTTGCGGTCACACTAAGCTGAATTTTGTTTTGATAGAATGAGATGAAGAAGTTAGGTTATGAAGATGGGAAGGATGAGAAACTATCTGCGGAGAGGAGAGGTCTAAACCAGGAGGTCCAACAACTAAAGGAAAAACTTGATCAGCTCGAAGCCAGGTACATGGTGGCTGGGTACAGAAACATCCCAAGTTTTGCCAGTTCATATCGTTAAACCCCATAATAATATCTATCATACACATTACTTATAAATGACCAACTTCAGAATATAATCGACTCTTTTTACAAGTTTTTACTGTCTTCCCCCACCCACCCCGCCGTCTAGCAGCATAGATTTGCATGTAAATTTTCAATATTTTAATCTTTGTTAATATGTTTGTGTAGGTTCCCTCAGCTCCAGTTTGACTACAGAGATCCGGAGAAGAATTTTGACAGGCGTAAGGTACATGGCCTGGTCTGTAAACTGATCAAGGTCAAAGAAGGTCGCACAGCTACAGCCCTGGAAGTGGCGGCAGGAAGCAAGGTAAAATGTTGTACAAAGAATGAATACATAGCAACTTGCTGCAAGACAATGAATGACACACCATATTGCTACATGTCAGTCATGTGCCTTTTCCTGAGCGATATACTGGAAAAAGCATTTTCTTGTAGAAAATATAATTTTAAAATATCTTAAATCAGTAATCATTATAATCAGTTGTCCTGTAACTGAAAATATTATTGGAAAATAGCAGAAATAGACATGTCATTCGCCAATATTAAACTGGCAGATGTTCTTGAATTAAAAAAAAACAACTCGGAATTTTAAGGAATAATTTTTTTCGAATTATTCAACTTTTGCTCAAGTATCCTGTCTGACCACTTTTCAACAGTTCAGTGATTTGACTTGTTGAACAGTTATATCAACTGAAAGGGTATGTCACATCCTTGTTTGCAGTGGTATACAAATTAATTTCTCTCTTACAGCTGTATAATGTGATTGTGGATACTGAGGTGACGGGGAAGAAACTGTTACAGAAGGGAGAGTTACGGAGACGGTACACCATCATCCCTCTCAACAAGATTGCTGCCAGGTCTATCAATGCTGACACAGTCAAACGGGCAGAGAGTCTGGTAACCACACAGTTATTGTCTATTTCATTTATGCTAATCAATGAAATTCCCCACCATAAAATCTGGGTGTGATCAAATTTGACAAAATGGTTCAAAATAATGCATGTTATCAATTATGGGGTTTTTTCAATGATTTTAGAGGGTGATCAAATTTATTAGAACCAGTGATTGAATTTTGTCCCAAAATTTGGGGGTGAGTGAATTTTGATAGGGGGATTGAATTATTAGATGGATTACCACACAGTACAAACTCCGGGATTCAGCCAATTTTCAGCACTAGTATCTGTGCTGTATTAAGATAGTCTAATCCCAAAATAACAAAAAACACTGTTTATCAAACAACTCTATGGCACAATGTTCAAGAACATTATTTTTATCCAAGACTCCGATTCAAATGTGTATAAACTAAAAAATAATTCCTCTAATAAATCAATCAGCGGAAGTGATATTTGAGGTATTCAAAATGAGGGATGATCGATTTATTTCAACTGAGTGAAAGTGGTGATTCACAAAAGTCAGAGAAATGAATCTTGGATCATCAAGTGCCCGGTTTCCGATACCACGACTTGTGACAATCATGTCCGGGACGGTACAGGTGATTCGTTCCAAATTCTACTTACAAAGGGTGTGATTCAATACAATCCAGCTAATTGCAGTTTTAATACTCCAGTATCAGCAGAATTAATACCCTGTTATCAAACACGATCTAGTTAAAACGGTCGGTGATCACTTGCCAAGTGCTCGCTTGTGAAACTTGCTCTAAGGGAAGGGAGACTACTCTAGTCAATAAATGATTCTGGTTCTGATTCTCCCTTAGGCCTTTTGTTTTTTATTTGTTGGTTCACGGATTTGAGTGATGAAAAAACCAGGTCGACAGGAGGGAAAAAAAACAACAAAAAAACACTGTCACAGACACACAAAATTACACTCATAGTGTAATAACATCGATACAGCCGAATACAGTTGTAACACTATGGGTGTACATGTATAATAGCATGTAGAAGCCACAGAAAAAAAAATATATGCACTTTGTGGTATGTTCAATGAAAGGACATTGATGTCTTCAAAGTGGTTTGACAAGACAAGACTCCTCTGGGTTTGCTGTCTTTTTTCAACATCCTCTCAAAAGAAAACTTTTGATGACCAGAGTTTGTGAAGTTGTATTTGGTACTGACCACAGTTTCTGAACTTGTAAATAATTATTGGTCCAAGGGTCATAATTGGGGGCATGTTGTTGTATCTGCAAGATATTTGTATTTACTGAGAGTTAAAAAGTACTCAGTACTTTTCCTATTGACTAATTATACAAAAGTTTCGAACATTTTATTTATAAAAATGGACGTCCTTTCGGCTGTGAAAAATACATAAAATTCGGCATCAACAACATGCTACCAACCATGGCCCTTAAATCACGAAATATAGGCCCCCTATAATATTGGGGTTACGAAAAGCGAATGTATGAAGATCGTGACCTTTCATTCGGGAGGGCATCTCTTCTCTTTGCCATATCCATCATAATGGAACAGCTTCCCTGGGTCTGGCGTCCTTGTCAGATAGGATAACTTGAAGGAATTTACTCCGGAACGAGTGCAACACTGACATCGGGGTAGACAAGTCACATTCAGAGACGGCACCATCTTCATGTTTTGACGACTTCACGGAGGAAAGCGTGTCAGCCGACGTAATACATTTGCAGACGATGTCCCCGACCGTATCGCTGCCGCTCGTTACATTGCTGATGTCCCCAACCGTATCGCTGCCGCTCGTTACATTGCTGAAAAGATCTAGTCTTGACATCCGCCCCTTTCTTTACGACGACACAGATGTAAAAACTGCCCGCCATCCCGCCATTTTGTGACAGCGCGCCACAACAACTTTGCAGAATTATCTCCCTTGAAAGGTCCAAAATGGATGCGCGATGTCTACAGATACCTCGTGTCTAAAGTTTCACTCTTCGACAGTATATATTTTTGTATACCTCAGCCTTTCCACTGAGTCATCCTGTCGAGAATTGTGATTTTTTTTATCAGAGGATATAAAAATAAGGTCAGTAGCAAATTTCTACGTCGGCGGAAATAAAAAAGGGCAAAATCGTGATGATTTTTTTTTTCCACTTTTCGGAAAAAGTGAGGCGGCGGATCCGTGAACCAACAAATAAAAAACGAAAGGCCTTACAAACGAGATTGACTGAAAATCGGGGGTGATTGAATTATTACAAACTTCTGACCGTATTTTCCTCCAAAACTCAGGAGTGATCGATTTCCTATAGGGTAATCGATTTATTAGAGGAATTAACGTACTTGCCATTGGCAATAAGAAGGATTGATGCCATGCTAAAACATGACAGGGTTGGCTGCTTGTGAAACTAGAAATTTATTTTATTCAACCTTTACTAAGAGTTTCTCTCTACATTTGATATTTCCTGTCTGTATTATCCAAAGGTTGGTAAGCAGAATGTACACACTGCCCTGTCTCTGGTTGGCTATGAGAAGGACCTCCAGGCGGCCATGGAGTTTGTGTTTGGGGCGAGCTTTGTCTGCTCGGACATGAACACTGCCAAGAAGGTCACTTTTGACGAGAAGGTCATGAAGAAATCTGTGACCCTTGATGGCAATTCGTTTGATCCTGCCGGAACTCTTACAGGAGGTGAGATCAGTATATCTATAGTTAGAGGATAACCCCATCTGGTTCGATTGACAGCATATTTTCCAGTAGTAATTGTTCTGAGCCTGGAGACTTCACCAAGGCATATTTTGACCTGGTGACGGTCTTATATGAATCACTATTCATTGTGCCTAATGTTCAGCATCGAGAGAACATGAAAAATGAACAGGTTAGCAAGGACCGTCTCTCTAAAATGGAGGTAAAAATTTACAATTTTGTCCAATAAATTCAAGAATATATTGAATGATTCCACATCGGATGGTATTGAAAAAGCAAATTGTTTATTTAATTTGCATAAGAATAGAGCTGTTTTGTTCACTATCAAATTATAAGACTATGCACGCTTTCATTTGAAAACCACTGTTACCACATGTAACAATATATGTCACCTGAAGATTTTGGAGCATTATTAAGTGAAAAGTTATTAAACAAAAAAAAACTTTTTCACCTCCATTTTAGAACCTGATGAATGACCTCCAGAAGGCACAGGGAATGATGGGTCATTCCATTTGTTGGGAAAGGGTAGTTTATGTGTCAGTAATATAGTATCACTGTCAGGATTAGAAAATTTCTTATAAGGTAACTACATGTCTGCTTATTGATCTTCAGAGACTGGTGGGTCATTCCATTCTCCAAATAGGGTACTTAGGTGACTGTCACTGATGGCTTCAACCCTTTAATATTGTCTGTTCTACCTCCATATTTTGTGTAGGTGGTAGATCCCAGACCACATCTATCCTCATCAGGCTTCAGGAACTGGTGGAAGTCGAGGAGAAACTGAAGGACAAACAACAACAACTTCACCAGGTGGACATGGAACTGGACTCCCTGAAAACAGTCGCTGACAAGTGAGTTTATTCCCCCTATTGCTCTATTCAGAAAGTCTGTTATCTCTCCCTCGCTCTTTAAGATTGGATGTATAAAAATGTGCTTTTGGTAAGTAAAGACATCGGTTACGCTTTCACAGTTATTTCCAATTATAGATTATATTAAACTAGTTCAGATTATTTGTGCGAAAAACTATTTTGTTTCAGGGAATATCTGTCTACAGTTACTGAAACTAACCGAACGTTCCCTGAACGACTGTGCCCCTAGTGGTACAGGGAAGATCAAACCTTTTCCGAATAAGGCTACACTATGCTGTCCAGCTGTCTCATTTTGACTCGGGAATTTCTGAGAAGACAAGATCATTCGAATACCAATATTTCTACAGCTGGATTTGTTTAATTGGTCATTTTCTGAAAAACCGATGTTCAACCTAGAAATACTATAGACTAATCTTACCTGTAACTGAAGAATAATGTGTAACAGGTGGTGCCTAGGTGTAGAATAATCCTACTCTGCATTGATAATACTTGATCATACGTGATGGATGTGATGACCTATTGTACTCGCAGGTATCGTCAGTTGAAGCAGCAGTATGACCTGAAGGTACACGAGGCGTCCTTGGTGAAGTCCAGACTAGAGAATAGCACTCATCATCAACAACTGGAGGAGGTCAACACACTCAAACAGTCCACTGGTGAGTGCACACTAATATCACAATCAAGGATTCATTCAAATTATCAACTTGTGCTAGAGCTCCGATTTCAAGTAACTTGAAAGGAGTACGGCAGTGATGTTACAAACGTTTTTACAACATGATTTCCTCAATGAAAATGGGGATATAATCCCTTTTTTCCTATGAAGTAGGCTCTCATTTGCAAATTGTCTGGTGATGAGTGAGTGAGTCCATCCGAATCCTTTCGTTGGCAAAATAAAGAGAACCGTTGACATTAGAACCTTGATTTTTGGCATGAACGTGCATTAGGGGACTGTTACCAGTAAGCTGACCTACTTTGATGAAAATTTGACCTACTTAGGTGACCTATAACATAACGCTTGGACCCCCCAAGTCATCTTCTTCACCCTACTTCGTAGGTCCTGTGACGTTAGTCACACTACTCGTGTGGAGAATTGACAGGCAAACATTTAACTTTAAAACAAATGTTATTGTGTATTTATGGGTAAAATGCTATGTGGCATGATTGAATAGTTTCTCTTTTAAATGAAGTAAACCAGACAACCGAATCCAGACATCTGAAGGAGTAAAACGAAGGCGAGTGTTTCATCACTAGCCTGATTCTCTGCACAGGTGGGCGATGGCGAGTCTTTCATCATTTGTTCCATTCAGGCGAGTCCGATTTCTCGTTTGTCACATGCAAAATATATGTTGTAGGTGTTCTTTTTTGGCAACTTATTTTGTGATTGCAAATATTGTAAGATTATGATCAGAAATTAGCTGATAACTTTCCTTTCCTTGTCAGTCATATTTCATAGTTCTGGAGACCTGCAGTTTTAATCTTATGCCTAAAGTCCCACACAAATCTCCTTCTCCGTGATGCTAGTATCATGGTTCGCACACTACCTTGAAAATCTTGAATTGCCTTGAAAATGACAATTTAAAATTCAAGGCCTTGAAATGCCTTGAAAAATGGGAAATCGGGCCATGTACCTTGAAAAGGCCTTGAAAACGGGAATTCTTAGCATGTTGTTGTCAATTGTGTAAAGTTGAATGAATGTTGTATCGTCCTTTGTCATCCGTTAGCAAAAATAAGCCCTGATTATGTCCGTATGATTATTTTCACAAATGGTTGTCACGCTGTGTAAAGGGAGACTATCCACGCTATACAGGTTCTCCTTGGAAATCAGAAACCTCACTTGATGTATGCTCTCGTAAGTGAGCGGCGGGTTCCCGACTGTATGAATCTCGGTCACCGCATCTGCGCACTGAATATGTATAATGTCACCTGACCACGTGGGCCCGCTACATCGCGAACCCTCAGATTTCCATTGAGTTTTCATGCCGAATGAATATTTTTCGGGTTTCCGACAGGTCCAGCAGAACGAAGTGGTTTTTGGCGGCTTTTGAAAATTGTTTCGTTTTTGACATTGAACATCATCTGCTAAATAGAGATTGTGGAAATGGTGTGCCTTTTCAATACAAATTGGCTAAAGGATGACAAGTATAAGGACTGGCTTTGCCAGCATGCAGATAAACGCAAAGCTGGGTTTGGTGTGTGTAAGAAAGATTTTGACGTCGGCAAAATGGGCGAGTCAGCCTTGACTTCCCACACGCGTGGCAAAACACATATCAGCAGTATGGAAATTTAAGACGGATCACGAGGACCAGTAGCCCAATTACGGACTGCAAGGCTCAGAGAACGCCACATGGGTGACGGTGTGTGAATAAATAGGCTATCCACAAGACATCACGAACATTTTAATGTAACAGAAACATCAGACTATCACACATCTTTAACATAAGTGTCATATTTGAAATTTAATAGGCAGCGTATCGTCAGTGCATGACAATGTTAAGTATGAACAATAATATCTCAGCAAGTCATTAGTAAAAGTGAAAAAAGGTAAGAAAACTCAAAAAATTTGCCTGTATTCCTTTATTACATAAAAAGTGTATACCTTGAAAACAGGAATTATTACCTTGAAAAGACCTTGAAAAGACCTTGAAAACTGGGGCCTCCATTGTGTACGAACCCTGTAGTATGACATCATTTCTTCTTGCAGTGGTATTTCTCATTGTCGGAACTGTGCAGAAGAATTGCTGTCGTTCTATAGTCACTCATTCATGCCCCATCTTTTCGCAATCATGACCATAACAAAACACTTAGGATTGAGAAAAAGAAAAGGACTCTCTGTTTAGAAAAATTAACAGCCACGAAGCAGTGATATGCTGTAAAATACGCTAGTGCAGAGATTTTCCTCCACAAAACTGGGTACCTTACGCTGTCTACAGAAATCGCAGTCTGATTTCAGATTTCAGGCGAGTGTTCAGTGGTGTAACTTAACACTTGCCCGCTAGCCCGGGGCAACCAAAATCTGCTGGGTGCAAGTGAAATTGAAGTTTAACAGTACTTGCCTAACATGGCAAGTGCATTTCAAATCCATTGCAGTCTTTTACCGTGAACTGGATGATGGGGAAATATAGTTCTAATTGTGCATCCGAACCAAATATATGTCCCCATCATAATAGCTGCCTCAGAAATGAAGCTTATGACAGAGCAATGTGGGGAAGAGGATTTGTTGATACTGGAATCAGAAAATACCCTCACAATTGAATATTTTTGCGAGACTCACTGATATTGTAGTCACCATGTGAGCACAACTGGATCTGATTCAGGGCAACCAGTTTAAACTTTGAATTTGCCCTGATGGCAACCACCTGAAAAAAGAAAAGTTACATCACTGGTGTGATGCGCACGCAAGTGATCACTCGGCACTCTTTGAGAGCCCCGCCATCAGTCACTATCCGCTCCGGATTCTGACAAATAAGCAGAAGGCATGTAAGGCTCAGGCCTTCAAGTGCCTCCTATATTTCCCATATTTTTTAGTCATTCCTATATTTTCCTATATTTTACTGAAAACCTTCTATATTTCCTATATTTTGACTTTTTCTCATGAAAACCTTCACCAATGCTCTGAAATGAGTTGATTTGGCATGGGAAAATACATTTCAGAAAATATGAAAACATTTAAATTTCTCTTTCTTGAACCAAGCAGCAGAACGGGTCTCCTCAACCACCACAACTATGACCGCATTCAGCGGAAATAATTTTATTAAACACCAAAAAACTACCAATTTTGGAACATACAATGTAGTAGTGACCTGTCTTACACTTGCTTATTTCCTATATTTTATTAAGAAAATTCCTATATTTCTCCTATATTTTGGCAAATTTCCTCCTATATTTTCACTGTGAGGACTGGATAGAGTTAATCTCTAGCTTCACAGGTACATTTCTGACAAAGTAGAAGGGAGGAAGACTTATTTTCTTTCTTTAGCACAGACCAAGTATGTCCATATTTCCTGGCTAACTGGTGACTTATACAATGTTCTTTTGAGTTATTTGAAAAGTCAGCCTTCCATAACATGGCAGTGTGACTAACGTCACAGGACCTAGGCATTAGGACTCGGACTCAAACTAAACTCTTGGAAATCCCCCAGTTGAAATCCTGCCTATATTAACATGGGCACTGCCCAAGTCAGAATCAGCCAGAAATTTTCATCAGAAGTAGGTCAGCTCAGAACTTGCTGGTAACAGTCCCCCTAATGCACCTTCATGCCAAAAATAAAGGTTCTAATGTCAACGGTTCTCCTTATTTTGCTGACGAAAGGATTCGGATGGACTGACTCACTCACTCATTACCGGACAATTTGCAAATGAGAGCCTACTTCATTGGAATACTATTTCCTGCAAATTAAAACAATACATCAAACATGACTCAACATTATTTTGTAAGTACTTTGAGAGAGAACTTGCATAAAAATTTGGAGAAAAAAAAATGTAAGAAAAATCTGTGGTTATAAAAAGGGGTGACGGGAATCTAAAAAAAGGATGCAGTTGTGCCTGTGAAGCTAGAAATTTGTGTTATTCAGTCTAAGCCCTTTTACGGAATTCTAATTCAGTAAAAGTTTAAACCAAACACTGGGGTGAAGTAGAAGGTTATCTGCAACTCTGTGAACACTGACTCAAACTTGGGCTGAGCTCAAGAGTCGGTCTCGCCCAAATACACCCAGTTATGTTCTCCTGTTAGCTAATTGTATGACATCTGTTACTGTTGTTTGCAGAGGAACAGCAGGAGATTCTGAAGAATGCAGAGGAGACCCAGAAAAAAGCCAAAGATAAGGTGAAAGAATTAACGGATAAGATCAAGAATGCCAAGGTCATTCGTGAGAAAGAGTTAAAACTGGCAGAGGAGGGGGTGAACAAGGCCAAGAAGAAGATGGAGGAATCGATTAAAAAAACCAAGGAGAAACAACAGGTAAGATATTAGTGTGGATATTGAAGATCCATTTCTACAGCACGCATTTTGATGGCAACAACCACATCTGAAAAATAGCCTTATGTTATTCAATGGTGCCATACTCGCAGCAGACGTCCTGTCGCGGTGACATCAGAACCAGGCTATTTCAATGCGTTTTAGCTGCAACACGTCAAGTTGTCTGCTGTGGAATGCGCCAGTAGCATGTAGATGTCGCTTGCATGTTGTGACGTGTGCTGTGGAAATGGGCCTTTAGTAGCTCACATTACAATCTCCAAAGTTAATTGGAAAGTTTTACTGAATGTCTTCAATCAGTGAAACAACGTAAGTTACTGATGATCCTCCTCTAATGAATGTTTACTGCTGATATTTATATTGCAGCTTATAAACCTCTATTCTTCATACGCGGTGGTTGGTGGGTGTCCGGTGGGCATGGGTTCCTGTTGCTTCAATGCATTTTGCTGAGAAGCAACAGGGACTTGATAATGTGATATCTAGCACTGTAATGTCACTTGTCTTTATTGCACCATGTAAGTGTCCTGTCTGTGTCTTGTGTGCTGTCCTCCGTGTTTTATTGGGTGGATGGAGGATGTCTGGTTCCATGCTGCTTTAAAGATTTCTTCTTTGAAGTAGCAGAAAGCAACTTGGCAGGGTGGTGCTTTGTTGGTTCGTCGCGATATAGCTGAAATATTGTTGAAAGTGACGTTAAATTCTATTTACTCACTCACTATGCTTCATACAAGTATTATCTATTGATCTATATTTGTAGATATTCCACCCTTCGGAATGAAACTTGCTACGCAGGAGTGGCCTCTCGTCCAGTATCTGTGGTGGAAGAATACCTATCTATAATATCTAGCTGTATAAATAAGAATGAGGCTCTCTACATGGGTCCTTTGGATCGTAAAATATCTGTAATGTTGCAGAATGCGACTTTTAAGTTAATTATTTGTCTATCCTTTAGAATAATATGCAAAAAAAACCAAACCAAACACCCCAATGGTTGGGGGCCATCCAAGTATTACGTACGGAAAAAAAATTGGATTTTTTTTACTACCCCACCCACCCCCCTACACCCTCTCCCATACGCAAAATTTAGCCCAGCATACGAAAGAAAAAATGCTGATTATTTTGCAGGAGATGGAGAGCCTGAGGTTGGAGGCTGAGGAGAGAGTGAAGGACATTGGCAATGGTGAGGAACAGCTGAAGGCTGTACAGGAGGCCATCACACAGTATGAACAACAGATCACAGAACTACAAGAATCCCTTGCCGGTACTAAGGTCAGTATTCTAGTGAACAGCTGCCATTTTGTTCTCATCATTCAGAACAGCCACCAGCTTGTTCTCATCATTTGGAAAAGCCACCATCTTGTTCTCATCATTCGAAACAGCCGCCATCTTGTTCTCGTCATTCAAAACAACCGTCAACTTGTTCTCATCGTTCAGTAAAGCCGCCAGCTTGTTCTCATCAATTAGAACAGTCGCCATCTTGCTCTCATCGTTCAGAACAGCCGCCAACTTGTTATCATTCAGAACAGCTGCCAACTTGCTCTCATCATTCAGAACAGCCGCCATCTTGTTCTCGTCGTTCAGAACAGCCGCCAACTTGTTCTCATCGTTCAGAATAATTTTCTCTTTTTTTCATCACGGAATCAGAATAATGAATATGAATTTCAGTCAAGTGATATTTCACTAGGGGATTGACAAGTAAAGTGGCGAGCCTAGTGTGATGTTATTTCTGTCCATGACTGTTTTACCAATATATTTGCCATGGTTATTCTCACACAGCTCTCTCTTTGCGCAGTATCCAGATTTATTTTGCAGATTTGTAGGTATTAAATGTAGTTTCGTGCTAACATGTTCAAGATTATTGCAAGTCACCAATGCATTCCATCTTATTTCGTGCTCGACACTGGGCAACCAGGCCGAATTACATTGGTGAGCTGACATCATTGTGCCCCCAAAATAACATGGCAGGCATTGGTAAATCTCATTGATATTGAATGCATTTTTTGAAACGTGGGATGAATTTACTCAAAGTAAGTTTGGATCCGTAAACTGTAATCTATAGCCTTGTGGCACTACTGGGTTCTTCTGTATATAATATACTCCACTGTACTATAATATACCCTCTGTATATCCACTCTCTGTAGTTGTCAGGATTATGGATCACTGGGTGCTGCTCTGGCTTGTGATTGGTTTTTCGTACTGGCCAATCTCTTTGATGTAGCATGCTAGTTCCGTCAAGATTATTTCTCGGAAAGGCAAAGATTTCTCACAATCCAGAAAAATGAGAATAATTTACAGGATGATGGTGTATAATCCGGCTTCAACATGTGAAGTTTCATTGCTAAGAGGCAAAATCAGTGTGGACAATTTCACAAAAATGCACTGTACTCTATGTCTGACTGGTTGATTATCCTTGAATATTCTGTTAAACTTATATATACCCATAGCATCTGTTGTGAATCACCATTCCTGACGATGACCTGAACAAATATATTTCAAAATTTTGATCTACCAAATGCTTCTCAATAATATTTTTTGAGTCCTGCGTTAGTAGTGTACTATTTCACCAGACTAGGTTTGCAGATGACACTTCTGTTAACTAAGACTCTGGTTGTGGCATCCACACATAATTACGGTAATTTCCCTAATAATTCGCGATGCAGTGATGAAACTCGCAACTTCAAAAATTGGCTACTTTCGAATTATTTGTCGCGCTAATTCCAGAAAAACGCTTGTGTTCGAATTATATGTTACGCTGATATTCACGGAAGATCCAAAATGGCGGACCGCTTCACCGTGACTGTTGTGATCTATTGATAACCGTGTATTATGTTTGATATCTCTATCATAGTTCATTTAAAAGACTCTGGGCCATCCTTAAAATATGTCAGTTGGCGTAACCAGCCCGCCCCATCGAAAAGCTACCGACCCAAAAGTTTTTATCAGCCATCTGTCACCTTAAATGTTTTTTTCTTTTTCTTCAACTTCAAGCAGTCCCTGTGTAGTTATCATTAAATTGCGTAGGTCGTGAATTTGTCCGCCAGAGTTGCAAGTTTCAAGAATGAAATACAAAGAAAATATAGTCTACGAAACGAAAGAAAAATCTGCCCTCACGTGAACTTGTTTTTGTTGAAAAGCGATATGCGTGTTGAAAACTTTTGTGCCTTACTTCCCTATTTTGAAAGTGAACTCTTCCAATTCGATCCGTCGGGAAGCCTTGTGGGATTACAACACCGGGTCAGTGGAAGTTTCCATTACCGCAATAGGGATGA
>JAVTVY010047055.1:0-24170 GCA_036873755.1 Hanleya hanleyi | reverse complement strand
GACTGACTGACTCACTCATTACCGGACAATTTGCGATCTGTAGCCTACTTCGTAGGAATATAGTTAAAATTCATGCAGATAATGCAACATTTCTTTGTCACTTTAATGATTGGAGGGTGATTAGATTATGACTGATTGGATTTTGTTCTCAAAATTAGGGGTGATTGAATTTTTAGAGTTTGAGAATTTCCATCGTGAATAATGTCCGGAAACGTTATGACATCTTGTCATTGGTCAGCATTGGAATTTTTCTCGAGGTTTTGTCACCAGGTCAACAGTGAGAATTAAATCGTGCAGTTTACATGTATATGTATCTAGGGCATTGATGTCAAATTCAGTACTGGCAGTAAATCAAGCTGTCGATTGTTCATTACCAGGTCTATCAATCAGATCATGGATTCAGATTATAGCCTGCGGTCAGTCTAAATATTTTGCTTGGACAGCTTTTTTCTGATCTACTGTGATATATATGATACGATTGTAGATGTACACATGTAAAGGTATGGTGACTTTTCTTTTTTTGAGAAATCACATTACTTTTTGGTGCATATTATATTCCCATATTTCTTGCATGCACACAGTCTCGTCAACTTATTTGAGAAAAAACCTGAAGAATTTAATCCAATGTCTAAATACAAGCCCTGCTGGTCTAATACAAATATTCTTCAGTAAGAAAGAAATCCGGCAAAAAATCCAGGTGTCAAACTTTGGGTTAAATCTAAACATGAAAAGACCATTTTATCTCACTTTTATAGTTAAAACAGGTGCTTGTTTTTGCTCATCTTTTTATCATCTCGATGCTTGATCGCTGAGCCGTGAAAGGCATAGAGAAAATTTCTAAAAGGGCCAGCTCAACTGTTGTTATTTAAGTGTGTCTGATTTGGGGGACCCTGGATGTTCAATTTATTGAGCTGTTGATTCTGTCAGTGTTTTAAACTCGGGACTGCATGAATATAGTGACACGATCGTCGCAGATGCAATTGAAGTTTGTGGAATTAATTAGCAGGTGAGAAATTTGAAGAAAAAAATCACATTTGTCTATTGGTTGTACAATTATATATTTATCCGTATTCTGTAAGGTTTCAATTGACAGTTTATGGGAGCCCATGTATATCATCTGTGTAGATATTTCCTCTCTATATCACATTCATTTAGGCAATTATGTAGTGTGTAAATGGGTGCACATTTTCATATGACTTGAACCGGTTCTTAGACTCTCTGGCTTCTGAATCCTGAAATATCAGTCATCTAATTTTAATTGATATATTTTGTGCACAGCAGACTGTAGTAGACCTATTGGAGCTACTCGTGACATGCAATTTATGTACTCTCCCCCAAAGGAAGTTCATAGAAGCACATGCACTTAAGACATTTTTGTGGTATACATAAATTTACTCTTTATCACTGCTATTGTCCAGGGTTCACCATGTAAAATATGTCTGGTCTGAAACTGTAGCTTCAGGGTTAAATTCATGACAGCACAAAGTATTTCAGTAGACAGGAGATTGGTACAGTTTAGATATAACAGTTTTTATCATGGTTCCGCCAAAAGATGATTGCAGAATGATTTATAATCATTATAAAGTTCTATAATATTCTCCGGGAATGATCTTTATCTACTACTCACTATTTCAAAAGAGAAATTTCTGTATAATTCCATCTTTTGCATTTTTTTAAATTTATGAATTTTTAACACCTGCTGACACTCCTGTAGCTATCAGTATTCCATACAGTATCGAGCATTAATACTATGTACATGTACATGCATTAATTTTCACTGAATTGAAAGTGGCAAATTGTTGGTACCCGGTACTCAACATGCTTAATCAGCAACCTGTAACCATCTGGGTCATCTATACGCGGTAAGACTGACCCTGGGATCATGTGTATCCATTTTCAGCCTACTTTCGGCAACTGAAGTGGGAATTTCCAGAAATCAATACCACGTGAATTCGTCAGCCAATCAGTTAAAGTCTACCGACGCAACCCCAACGTAACCCGCCATTTTCGAGTCCTGTGATGTCCTACTTGTTCCAAATTACAGATCTACCACACCTCTTGGATGATGCGAAAGTTATTCATACTTATATATTTTGTAAGCCCAGGCAATATCTGTTTCCGAAGTGGTATGAAAACCTGTAATTTATCAGATTTCTCGAGTCTGTTCTCTGCCGGATGAAAGCCGAACAGAATACGGTAAAGTACCGGATATCGCTCCGCAATAATGGAGACACACGATTCGCAAGCCATCTTATGGATGGCGAAGTGTACGCAAATGGCTTAATCAGGTTAGGGTGATCTCGCTCTCTAAAATGGAGGTAAAAAAGGTTGTTTTTGCTCAATAACTTTTGATTCCTTCTCAAACAATGCTTCAAAACTCCAAGTGCATTAATTTATCTATTGTTCTACATGTACATGTATGTCCTAAAATTACTTTGCCATTTGAAGAACTAGTCAATGTTGTTAAAACCGCTCAACAGATGTTTGACCTATTATTATGCAAATTTGATAGATTACATTTCAAATTTTTTTTACTACCATTTGATGTGGATATATGTCTGTGTGCGCCTCAAGAGGATTTTGCTGAATTCATTATGTGAACTGATTTATTGAGCAAAAACGACCTTTTTTACCTCCATTTTAGAGAGCGGGATTGCGCTAACCTGTTAATCATCAATGTGAGGTTAAAGGCCAGTTTCTGTTACGGGGCACTTGTATAGCATGACCTCTCAGGTCTGGACAAATTGTGTAACCTTTAGTTCAGTTCATGCAAAATCATATTGCGCAGCCCTCTCAAAAGGGGTCTGCGGACTCTAATTTGTCCAGCCCTACGTGATGCGTAGAATTACATCAATTTCCCGCCAAAACTGTGTCAGCTCCATCCAAAATGGGAAGTAGTCCAAAGATTCTCTCAAGGCAGTCGATCGGCAACTGCTGCTAGAATGTTATCAAAAATGGAAGTTAATTTTTCTTCCATGTTTGAAGATCCTGCATAGATATATAAAGATGATTTGGAGGAAGATAAAAAAAATTCATTGTTGATAGTACCATTAGCCCACATTTAAAAGTTACATTAACCAGTCACAGCATACATGGTGTCATTGGCATTGGACTGGCGCTATGACATGGGAGATAACTCTGTTGCACAATACACGCTGTATGCTCGGCGATTGAAAAATACATTCAGTTACCATTGTGGCGACTAAATTTTCGTCTTCACTCGTAAATGCAGTGGTGAAACTTAACGCTTGCCCGGGGCAACAAAAATCTGCTGGGGGCAAGTGAAATTGTATCTGTACTTGCCCGACATGGCAAGTGGATTTGATTCAAATCAAATGATTACGATGTCCAATCTTTTACCATGAATTAACCAAATATCTATTCCCATCATAATATCTGCCTTAGAGATGAAGCTAATGACAGAGCAAAGTGGCAAAGAGGATTTGTAGATACTGGAATTGGGAAATATTGTCGCAATTGAATATTTTCACGAGGCTCGTTAATATGGTGGTCACCATGTGTGAGCAAGCAGATCTGATTCAGGGCAACCAAGTAATACTTTTAGCTTGCCCTGATGGCAACCACCTGCAAAAGTTAAGTAATACACCACTGAAATGGTACGCTCATACTATTCAGCTTGTATCACTGACGTCCCTACTCTCCTTGTTCCCCCGCTGATTCACATCGTCTAGTTCGCGCCTCTTGGCCGTAAGGGGGCGCTTTATCTGGATACCCAATCGCTGTGCGGTAATAGCTCGGAGGTAACCAGATTCCTCATACTAACCACGATTGGCTAACTACCTCACGTGATCGAAATTGCGCCACACTCACATTCTAAACAGTCATGCATAATAGTGAGATCATGACTCTCACGTAATGTAGGAGCCATGCCACTATTTTGACATCGACAACCCCTCTTACCGCATCTCTCAAAGGAACTTTTCCCCGACTTTATTAACAGTCAACATTCAATTCAAAATCTGAAACAATTGAACGGTGTTTTTACGTTACCAATGTAGGCAGCGTGATCTCCTTATATACTCATGATGATAAAGCGTGGTCTTATCAGTGGGATATTAACAATATTTACAGGGAATTATTTGTTAATTATTTGAAGGTATCGGTGATCAAATGTTTGCAATCAGTTGACGAACCTTACAAAACAATGGAGGAAGTTATTCAAAAATCTGTTCACTCTTTACTCAGAAATTAAGGTAATTAGAGCTGTTTTGCCGTCCGTTTATTGTTAGTTTTGCCGTTAACGACATACGAACGTTTGAAGAGGGAGACAACTCATATTGCTTTAATTCACATTTGATTGTGAACAAATAGTTCACTCGTTTCTCGCATTTTTCCACACAGTTATCACTCATTAGATGTCATATACGCTGGGTAAGTCATTACTGTTACCGAGTGACTAATCTTGGCAGCTTAGCGCCGTAATTTGATGGAAACATTTAATGGTGACTGGCCGAAAGACCTCTCACCCACTGAAAGATAAGGTGGCGGATGCCCGATGTTGGTTGCCATGATAAACAAAGCTGAACAAGACTCTTCCGTAAGAGTGATATTCATTGGTCATTGGTGGTTGACCTGTACAGAGTGCCCCCTTACGGCCAAAGGCGCGAAATATGCGATGTGAATCAGCGGGAGAACAAGGAGAGCGTACTGAAATGCAGGGTACGAATTATAAAATGTTAAGGGCAGCCATTTCAAGGCCACTTTGGCCTTGCTGGCATCTAATTACCTAGAATTTGCAAAGGGGCACCAAGGCAAACAGGGAGAGCATACAAAGCCATTGGCTTGTGCATGGCCTTTGGGGTAATTTGCACCCTGGCGTGAATTACACCCAAGGCCATGCACAAGCCAATGGATTTGTGTGCCCTCCCTGTTTGCCTTGGTGCCCCTTTGCAAATTCTGGGTAATTAGATGCCAGCAAGGCCAAAGTGGCCTTGAAATGGCTGCCCTTAACATTTGATAATTCGTACCCTGGAATGGTGTCTCACTGTAAATCTAATTTTCGAGCAATGCTTGCGTACGTAGAGATAACAGCGGAAAGAACGGAACATAAGAACTGAGATTTTAGTTATGGCAGATATTAATAGTAGATAGGTCTGAGTGTACGGTGCACCTGAAGTCATTACCCTGGCAGATATGATAGATGAGCTGCCTGGTACACCTGAGAGAGTGATCCATAAATCCAGGGTGTCATGTCGGCGATGTTGGATGGTTTCACATGGCCATGCCCCAAATGAAATATATTTTGTCACACAAAATGAGTTGACCTGTTTGAAAGAAGTTCTTTTGAGCAAGATGAAATGTCTGCAATATGATGAATTGCCTGTAATATAATGAATTGCCGGTAACTTTTATATATACATGTAAAAAAAAATATATTAATATCAGGAAATCGGGCAAAAATTTATGATGTGCACATGAATGGGCTCGATCGGAAGTGCTGATAAATGTTCCGCGATGACAAAGTACATGTAAGGTAAATGTGTGACCCCGAGGGGATCAGAGCTTTTAATATTGGAACTGAAACGCTCTGTTGGCAACTTGCACGAGTCGTCGCTGTAGGGATCCCGAAGAAACACAAAAAGTTATGCGTACAGATTAAATTTAAGAGGATGTCGTAGTCAGAATTATCATTAATTGATATTTTCATCCCAGTAGGCTGAATTTGGTTGCATCATTAACTATAGTAAATGTCCCATACATCAACATGTATGATGATTAAAATGTTGAGTTATCCATTATTGATGACGGTTCTCTTGAAGGCTAATTATGTTCAATTCTGCCCGTGGGTCTTTCTCTCGTAATCTTCACGTGATCAGTGAGCCACGCATCTTTTATAAGATATGCTTGAGTTAAAACATCAACTAATTACCCCATTATTAAAGGGAACGTAAACTCTGGTGAACCGTGCATGGCCAGTTAAAGCTTTTTCCTCATAGAATCCAAATCGTGTATCAGATATTTTTTAACAATTTTTTCAAAGCAGTACTAAACGTTTTAACTTCGTTACACTGGAACTATATAGAGGCCTCCATGTTTGAAGAATCGTGACGTCAGCGGACACTAGTTCTTCTGCCTTTGGAGGTAAAAACGCGTCAATTGGCAGAGGTGCAGTATTCGAGACCGTAGCTTACAAACATGAACGAGGATGATAGTGCGACGTGTCAGGATTACCTGGTACATTGTGACAGCCAAATGCAGAGCAGCCCAGCATCGTAGAATATCTGCTAGAATCAGGCCGTATTCTACATCAAAGCTGATCTATAACATTGCCTCTGTTAGTCGGGGAACGGAGGAGTGTATGAAAACGACCATATGCGGCCATGTTATCTCGACGCAGAGAATGTCCGATGACGGAGGAGATTATCGGCACAACTGAATTTCACGTTTTCCCATTGGATAAAAATCCTGCCCAAAATAAACATGGCGGCGCCCCCAAGAAATTCCATATCACGGTATTTTCTATGTTTGCGTCTGTCTCATTCATTGAAAAAAAATGAGAAAAAATATTTGTCATGATTTTTTAAATCTATCGAGACACTTGTATAATTCCTGTGGTGTTTTAAAGCAGAGTTTACGTTCCCTTTAAGATTACATTTATGTGTTAAGCTTAAACATTATTAGATAAGATTTGTAGATACATATACAACACGTCTTAATAGAATACTTAAGTTTTGATATGGTGAAAACAGTCAGACTTTCCATATACATGTACCTGTACATCCAGTAATATCACCTACCTAAGCAGAGGGAATTATATGGGTAACTGGCAGGAGATTAACTTATGGTCGCAGTCAACCTCCCCCAAGAACTACTTACGTAGAAGGTTTCATATTAGCATAAACAAGGTGCTTCAATTTGTAAGCAAAGAGATGCATGTTACTCAAAAGCATTGTCATTTTGCTGAGAAGCAACAGGAACTTGATAATGTGATGTCTAGCACTGTAATATCACTTGTCTTTATTGCACCATGTAAGCGTCTTGTCTATGTCTTGTGCGCTGTCCCCAGTGTTTTATAGGGTGGATGGAGGGTGTCTGGTTCCATGCTGCTTCAAAGATTTCTCCTTTGAAGTAGCAGGAACGCAACTTGGCTGGGTGGTGCTTAGTTGGTTCGTCGCGATATTGCTGAAATATTGTTGAAAGCGACGTTAAATTTTATTCACTCAATCATTCACTCACTCAAAAGCATTGTACAACACCCCCCATCTTTATCACATTCTATCATCATGACATGAAGCTAGAAACATAAGCTGTCATTTTAAGTCCTCAAGAAATTTGTCTCTAGGAACACTTTTAGTAAATAAGTTTGTTTCCACAACCCTGTGGTTGTGACTACATTCATCAATACATGTATATATTAGGACCAGACTGTCTTGGAAGTGATCCGAAAACTCCACTGTTCTTCATAATTATTGAGCCAGAATGCTTTGCCACATCATTGAAACCAGTAATACAGGCCATACATTTTGATATACATGTTTCTGACTGGCATTCTGGCCCTACCAAAACGTCTGTGAACTAAATTAGTCTCCCCAGACAGAAGAGTTCCAGTTTCTTTGACGCTGTTCTGAAACCCAAAACATGAGTATTATTTTTTTTTCGTTTATCAGGGTTTGCCTCTATAATATACATGAACATAAAATAGTTCAGTCATTGAGTCGTTGTCCAAAATATGTACATGTATCTGTATTCAGAAACATTAACTGATTCCTACATGATTGTCATGATGATATTCATATATAATCATGGTAAATAGTGTTGCATGCTGCTGTGTCATCCCAATGATATATCGTTGTTCTGATTTGCATATATGTACGCTATGATTAATTGATTCAATGCAGTGTACATGTATATAATTATGATATGAATATGCTATGGATTGAACAGTAAGAATTGAAGTCTTGATTTGAATAAGGCAATTGAAAACTCAAATGACAGAATAATTAGAGTGCCTATGCTGGCTGTGACTCGCATGTCAATTGTTGGATGAAATGAGCAAGGTTGAGATTGAGGGATTACGAAGTGATTAGTCAGAAAGAATTGATTAAGAATTAAAATACATGGATATACATTTATTCAGAAATAATTGAATAATTATGTTCCGTACATGTAGTAAGGTTGTATCTCATTTCAAAGATCATCTAACTCTGTAAAATGCACTGTGAGGAGAATGGCAATGTCCTGATCCTTCTTTATGAGTGCCTTACTCTCGTCAGCATGTTCCATGACTGTTAATGGATATTAAGGCACGGAATATGTCTGGCTTACAGCAACTCTTGTATTTGGACGAGGCTGATCAGCCAGGCCCCGTGAAAAGTCCTGTGTAAGGCCTTACAAGTACTTTCACGACTCCTGTTTATATCAGTCTGGTAAAAAATACATGTTAGTGCGGATAATGTAGTTCAATTGAAATCAGCCCCTCCGTGAACAAATCAGATCCATTATTAGTCCGTACCATATCGATCAAATCGGCTTGTTGGAATTTCTGGAATGCGAATACTGCTATATAGAGTAACATAGGTCATACATGTAGTTTTATTGTTATTGTTAAAAAATCATCCAATCAGAATCTTTTCTGAATTCCTTTGGTAAATTAATTAAGATGTGTAAAGCACTATCATTAGGAATTAATTGATTTAATAAGAAAACAAATAATTAATACGGCTTTTCATATTAATTAACTGCAATTGAAGTTCCTTTCTGAGATACACATGATGTAATGAATATTATTCGCCACATATTATGTTTTTAACAATTATATATAGATTTGCGGAGCCAAGCCATAAGAATTCACTTAGCCAGAAGTGGAAAGTGTCGTTAAACAAGTTTAGATGGCTCCCTTTAAGCTTAATTGGGTCAACTTGGTACACAGGTGATGACCTTTTCATTGCGGTGACACTGCAAGAATTCCTGTTACTGATGGTTCGTAAAAAGGCCACAGGCGCAGGGTTAAAGGAAACCTTTGAAATAATGATGCTTTAAATACATGCTGCACTCTTGAGTCTTAACGGTCTGATGTTCGACAGAAGTGTGTTGAACTGTCATTTTGTCGGTCCATTTCAGGTATTTTTAGCTCAGATCTCTGCCGACATAATTAAGAAATGGATTATCCCACGATTAGATGAAAGCTACACATATATTCGATGTTGTTACAAGTGAACATGATTATTTGGTATGTTTCGTGGTTTCTTATTTTTTTTTAAGTGTACTTGAAATGCGTACGTAATGAACGAAGTCACTGAGAACAGTCAAGGTCATAATCGAGGCCAAGTATTCCACGTGTTATCGATTTCAGAGTATATAAATATCTGATATATCCGTGCTCGCTTAATGGAGGTCAATGCCTCTTGGTGTTCTGAGGAAATTATTGGAAATAAAAGACTGTCTGTTGAAGATTCCATGCTTTCTTGGCTGTCACGTTCACCTGCAGTCCAGGTGAACTTGGCCAATGGTAATTGTCTGTCGTATCGTCTGTCTTTTCATCTATTCGCCTTAAGGTGGCTCCCTGGTTTCGGTGCAAAGTCATGTCATTTTTCTCACATTTTTTTTTTAGCTCGGGAAGTTCATCCTACATTTGTATATCAGAAAATGATATAAAAACTGGGGCATAGCGTATTAATTTTTTCTAATTTTCAGCTTGTATAACGTGTACCTGTGGCAAATTGGTACAATGTGAATACTATGTAAAACACCCAATACTTGAGACATAATTGTTTTCAGAATATTCAAAAGTCATGTCAATTTTCTCATTTTTATACGCCCGCCAAAAGGCGGACGTATTATGTGATGGCGGTTCCCGTCCGTCTGTCGTGCCGTCTGTCCGTCCCTCGTGTCCGGTCCATATCTCGGACAGTTTTCTATCCACAGTTCCAATTTTTGGTCAGTGGATACTTTGCGGGGAGACGATGTGTCGCGTTGAGGTCAAAGGTCACTGGCCTGAAAAACAGGAAATCACTGAAGTGTTCGTGTCCGGTCTATATCTGTGAACGTTTTCTATCCACAGTTGCAATTTTTCGGGAGTGGATACGCTAGGTGGAGACGATTTGTCGCGTACAAAAATTGAGGTCGAGGTCAGAGGTCAAAGGTCACTGTTACCTAAAATCAGGAAATCATTGATCATTGACAGTTTTCCATCTACAGTTCTAATTTTTGGTGAGTGGATGCCCTAGTGGGGAACGATGTGTTGCATACCGAATGTAGGTCGAGGTCAGAGGTCAAAGGTCAGTGTGACCGAAAAATCAGGAAATCATTGAAAATTTCTAATTTTTTGTGAGTGGATTCAGTAGACAGAAATGAAGTGTCACATACAAAAAAATTAGGTCAAGGTCGAAGGTCAAAGGTCACTGCGACCCCAAAATCAGGAAATTATTAAAAATAACATTTTTTTGTGTCAGTAGGTACATTAGGGAAACACGATGTGTCACCTACCAAAATGTAGGTCACGGTCAAAGGTCAAGGTCACTGTGACCAGAATCGTAAAATTGTTAAAAATCATGATTTTTTTATTCCATTGAGAAATTACGGGGAGCCGTTTTGTCATGTACCAAAATTTAGATCCAGAATCAAGGTCAAAGGTCAGTGTGACCTAAAAGTCAGGAAATCATTAAAAATTACTAATTTTTGTGAGTGGTTTTAAAAGGGAGGAATGAAGTGTCGCATACCAAAAATTAGGTCAAGGTCAAAGGTCACTGATCCCAAAATCAGGAAATCATTAAAAATATTTTTTTTTGCTTCTGTAGATACACTAGGGGGACATATGTCACATATCAAAATGTAGGTCAAGGTCAAAGGTCAAGGTCACTGTGACCCCAAAATTGTGAAATTGTTAAAAATCATCATTTTTTGTGTCCATTGAGAAATTACGGGAGACAGTTTGTCATAGGAGGACCTGATGTGTCACATACCAAAATGTAGGTCAAGGCCGAACGTCAAGGTCATTGTGACCCTGAAAATCATGAAATTCACGAAAATCACGATTTGTTGTGTGTCCATATACATTGAGGGAAGACGATGTGTCGTGTACCAAAATTTAGGTCAAGGTCAAAGGTCACAGTCACTGTGACCCCAAAATCAACAAATCATTAAAAGTCATATTTTCATATGCCTGTCGAAGACGAGGTCGTGTTATGCAATGTTCTGTCTATTCAGCCATTAACATTTGTTGTCCATGCGATATCTCTAGTTTCAAGGTATGGATTGGTACCAAACTTTGAGAATACCTTACTCACATGGCAAATACATTTTGAGATCAATTTGTCAAAGGTCAAGTTACAATGCATATAAGGGAAGTGGGAAGAGGTGCCGACATACTGACAGTCACATGACTTCACAGTATAGTCTTCTGGTTAACGATTCGTGATATGCGTTGTATCTCCGGTACGCTTTTATTGTACCTGTTCATGTGGCAACTTGGATGAGATGACCACACGGCCCCCAGCACCGGCATATAAGCGTATACGGTCACAGTTCCCCCAAATTGAATCAAGTTTAGCTGACTATGTGTTAGGTTGGGATATTCAGAGTTCTCTATCCTACATGTATATGGCATTTGCCTTGTGGAGTTGTCTCCCATGTTTGAAACAGCTACATTTAGTTAAACTGTTGTGAAATAGAAACCATACATTTACTAATTTAATGGGGAGAGGGGCCCTTTATGAACTTTATCACTTTCTTCTTTCTTCATGAAAAATTCTCTCGCCTGAAAGGAATCCATTTGCAGGAAAACTACTATTTTCTTGTTTTTGACTATTGTCGATTTCAGTGTGGGATATGTTAGCTCTCAGCTCAAGCTTCAAGGTCAACTAGTTCCCAAGAGTTAAGCTCATTTTAGTTTATCATTCAATATAAGATGTGATGTATGTTACATTCTCAGAAGCACAAAATTGTAGACCTTTCTCTGGATTGCTAGCTGCCAATTGGAATCAAGGCTATTAAACACCCTTAAAATTTGGACCAATGTAATTCCAGATATACGGGCGTATATTGAAGCCCCTTGGGCTCTTGTTTTATTACAATATATTGTTGTGTATTACCATTTACACCCATCAAATTCTAGAAACTCATTTATCTAGTTGTGGTCTAGAAGTCTGCCGAAAAGGAGTCGCCTCAGCTTGTATTGTACAGAGTTATCCCCCTCTTTGTATTGCATTAACAGATTGCTAGTACAAATTTTCAGAATTTGTAGTGCAGACATTGATGAGGTGTATGACATATGGGGTCAAAAGTTCTTTTTTGCACAATTTGTACGATTTGAACCTTGTTGAGTTACATGTAATCACCCAAAATTTTCTGTTTGGCATTTGTCATACATGTATCATGTTATCAGCCTATATTATAGTTCTTATTACTGATTTGGAGTAGACATATTGAACATGTTCATTGGCCAGATGTATTTTGAAAACGTCCATTATATTGTGCAAACTTTCTGTATTTTGAACTTCCTATACATTGAATTTTCTGATAATTTTAATCTTTTGTTTCCCTTCTGGATGCCATTTCCCTCAACTCGGTAAGAATTCAAACCTCAGGCAACTTGCAGATAGTGGAGATTGAGGTATGCATGGTCTTTACAATGGTACATATACATGTACAGTGATCCCTCATTATAATGACGTTCGTTACAACAGAAACTTCATTATAATGACAAAGTTCACAAAAACAATTGTACCTAAATACACTTAATCTCTATTCGTTATAAGAGCAAATTCATTATAACGACAAATTTACCTGGGACAAATGTGGTCGTTATAAAGAGGGTTGACATATGGATCATTTCTGTTCTAACACATGTATCACAGCATGGTACCAACTACCATAATGCATATTCGATAAAACATGCAATCAAGCCATTCTGGTGACATGAAGTCAGGACATACCATTCTCTCCATGTGCAGTCCCACCTGTGTGGGAGCTATGTTTTTCAAAGCCATAAGAGACATGTGACAGAAAGATAAGTACCACAATATATGCCAATAGGTGATATATGCGCCTCGAACAAATACTATAATACCCATCTACGGTATGTTTGTTGGATTATATTTTTCTGATCGCCTGCTGTGTTTGCCATTAGGCCAGCTCCAGGGCAGCAGGTCGGTTCTCAACATGTTCTCTTTCTTGTTTTTTTCAGGATGATTTTTTACTGGCCAGGAGTGCTAAGAATTTTAAAGAAATTAATGGCAGCTCGTTCAATAGTGAGGGCCTTGAATACTTGATATTCTTGATGACTGTTGGAGATGTCTTTATACCTCCTTTGACACTTTCAAGTGTACGGGGAATTAATGGCTGCTTGATCTCATCATTGAAAATATACAGCATTTGTGGAACTACTGGAGCTTGAAGTTTAACATGTACATGTATGGGCCTACAAATGTACACATGTATATTTAAACTAGTCTGACCCTTTAATATTCTGTCTGTGGTACTGGTCACCAGATAGATTACCCCTTTGATGCAATGTTAAACATGGTGCCCAAATTAGGATGCGCCCAAATTTGAGGGCAAAAAATTATATTCTATCTGAGATTCCTCATCAATTGAGTGTCATATTTGAGTCAAAGCCTAACTATTTTGCCAGAATTTGGGCTTTCATTAATTTGGTCGTATTTCCTCTTTTTCCCATATAATACAGTGTAAACCTTGTACAGTAGCATCGTCTGGGATATGTCATCCCATGAGTGCATGCGGTGCAGGTGGCCAGTCACTTCGCTTGACACTTGCTGCAGGCATGATGTGCTCTACCAACGTTCAAAAACTGGTGTGTCATTGATATTTTTAACTCTTTCCCCCATAGACTTGTGGGGAATTTTCTCTTTCCGACCCATAATAGATTTGTAATGGCGTAGGTCTTTAACCCATGGACTGATTTCAATTTTCATACGTTTCCAGCGATGTGAAATATCCCGTTTTATGTCCCATGTCATGTGGAAAAATATTTACCAATGGTCTCCCACAGACCCATTCTATGTAATTTGTTCACGTTTTATATCAATATCAGCAACGCTTAATCTAAAAATAAGTAATCTTGCGAGAAAATGTGTTGTGTCTGCTTTCCGTCTGTTGGAAATCACGAAAAAAAGCGAAGAAATTGTCGCATTTTAGCTATGTTTTGCAGCGTTCTGTTGTTTTGCTGCAATTCCTATATTATCGTGTACCATTGTAAAGCTTATTTTCCGTACATTCGGGCTTGCATGGGGATCGACACAATCCGTCAAAACACGCATATATGGGGGAAAGAGTTAATAAAATACTGATTAAAGTAATGATTTAAATTATATGGGAAGAAGAATCCCATATTAACCTGATCATGGGATGAAAATTCTCACTCTCGCCTCGGTGGCTCGGTTGAAAAGTATTTTCCTTCTCTCCAGTGAGAATTTTCATCCGATGATCACGTTATATGGGATCCTCTTATTCTCAAATGGTAATCCACACATTTCTTGTACAGCCAAAATATATCAACTGTATGAATTTCTTTCTTCTATTTCATACTTCTGCTTTTCAATCTGTTTGTACATCATATGTCCAGCAATGTTCCCCCATTGAAGAATCCGGGTTGCAGTGCAGGTATATGATACAGGTTGTTTGAACGCCCAGCTACTCATCATACTCGAGTACATTCATGCCTCTGTTATATTCTACATCCCTGGTTAATGAATTGGAATAATGCCATGTTCAAACTGAAAGGCAGCCAGAACGTTGCAAGCTGTGGTCAATCATATATATGAATATCATTATTCCAGGTGAACAAAATACAACTACTGGCCTTTCTTTCGCTTTCCTTATCCATTGATGATTTTGGTTTTTGAAGTACCCACTAATGGCAACAATTTGTGTGGTTATTTGAAAGTGGTTAAATTCTCAGGATACTTTTCAAATGTTCATATATTTACACCTTCAGCCATGTTCATGTTAGTTTTCAAGCATCTTTGAAAAGATTTTTGTGTGTTTATACAGATACTCAACCTTCAGTTGGTGATGAAAAGAAAACCAAGCACCTTCACTAGAGCACTTTGGAGCACTGGGGATTTGCATTGAGAGGACAGATTAATTTTGTAATTTTTATGACATTTTGAACCTTTTTGTCCCCCGATGCCTGAAGGGCTAAATGGGGATTATAGTATTCGGGGCCGTGCGTCCGTCTGTCTTTGTTTCCAGACAATAACTTCTGAAAACCTGAACGAATTCTTTCCAAATTGGTGAGTGGGTACCTTGTCTCAAGATCTCGCTTGGGATTGTCTTTCATGCCGATCCGCCTATAGCTGGTGCCACATGGGGGTCAAGTTAAAATTTTGTTTCCGGACAATAACTTTTGAAAACCTGAATGGATTCTTTCCAAATTTGGTATGTGGTTACCTTGCCTCAGGATCTCGCTTGGGATTGTTTTTCCTGCCAATGGGCATATAGGTGGCGCCACCTGGGGGGTCAAGTTATAATTTTGTTTTGCTGATTTTTTGCATCTATTCCTGATATAGACCATGTTCTTGTGTAACCAACTAGTCTCACAGTTTTCACTGGATGCTTCGGGAAATTTGTACACATGTTTAATTGGGTATGGGGATGTGCATATCCTATTCATGAGATGAAATATTGAATTTTGTTGAAGTATGATGTCGTTAATGTCATCAAAAAGGACGATAAAGACCTCTCTCACTGCAGAAAGCTGCTTTTGAATCCTCTGAGACAGAACACGAGTGAGATGTTGGGGAAAAACTTATTCTATTATTCACATCGTTATTTTGACCACGACATGTATACACTTGCACAAGTAGGCCTATCACTGTTACACATTAACTTATGCATGATTGAAAAATACATTAGAAAAACATTACAAGATAGCATCCATACTCCAATTTTCCCCCCACACATTCTGAGCAAATAATCAGTCCATGCATGGCTATGAGCTCTATTCAAGGAGATATTTAATCTGAACTACACAGAGAGGCAAGAGAGCATGGCTGTCGCTTCACCTCAGCATTAAGACGTCTTCTCTACTTTCTTTCGGAATTTCAGCGGACTCCATGAACATTTCAAGAAGTAATCGCAAACCAAATATTTTGCTTCTTCAAACGTTCTGCATGCCCCAGTGGCCTTTCACAGAAATCCAGTCTCGGAAGTAAATAAAGCTTTACGTTTCATCGATCCTTCACACACTTGTGTATGTGACAGGCTTCTACTTTAAAGTTTGACCAATTTAACTGAGCGATGGCGTTTGTGTAGGGAGAATATGCTCTTTGCTGGAAATTGATCAGCAACTGGGTAGCTGAACAATCTGAGAGAATGACCAATCTGTGAGGATGCCACTGACCAATCTGAGAGAATGCCACTGACCAATCTGTGAGGATGTCACAGACCAATCCGAGAGGATGCCACAGACCAATCTGTGAGGATGCCACAGACCAATCTGTGAGGATGCCACAGACCAATCTGTGAGGATGCCACAGACCAATCTGTGAGGATGCCACAGACCTATCTGTGAGGATGCCACAGACCAATCTGTGAGGATGCCACAGACCAATCCGTGAGGATGCCTCAGGCCAAACTGAGAGGATGCCACTGACCAATCTGTGAGGATGCCACAGATCAATCTTTGAGGATGCCACAGACCAATCCGAGAGGATGCCACAGACCAATCTGTGAGGATGCCACTGACTAATCTGGGAGGATGCCACATACCAATCTGAGAGGCTGCCACATATGAATCTGAGAGGCTGCCACTGATCAATCTGAGAGGATGCCACACACGAATCTGTGAGGATGCCACTGACCAATCTGTGAGGATGCCACAGACCAATCTGAGAGGCTGCCACATATGAATCTGAGAGGCTGCCACAGACCAATCTGAGTGGATGCCACAGACCAAACTGAGAGGATGCCACATACCAATCTGAGAGGATGCCACAGACCAAACTGAGAGGCTGCCACAGACCAATCCGTGAGGATGCCTCAGACCAAACTGAGAGAATGCCACTGACCAATCTGTGAGGATGCCACAGATCAATCTGTGAGGATGCCACAGACCAATCCGAGAGGATGCCACAGACCAATCTGTGAGGATGCCAATGACTAATCTGAGAGGATGCCACAGACCAATCCGAAAGGATGCCACAGACCAATCTGTGAGGATGCCAATGACTAATCTGAGAGGATGCCACATACCAATCTGAGAGGCTGCCACATATGAATCTGAGAGGCTGCCACTGATCAATCTGAGAGGATGCCACACATGAATCTGTGAGGATGCCACTGACCAATCTGTGAGGATGCCACAGACCAATCTGAGAGGCTGCCACATATGAATCTGAGAGGCTGCCACTGATCAATCTGAGAGGATGCCACATATGAATCTGAGAGGCTGCCACTGATCAATCTGAGAGGATGCCACACATGAATCTGTGAGGATGACACTGACCAATCTGTGAGGATGCCACAGACCAATCTGAGAGGATGCCACAGACCAAACTGAGAGGATGCCACAGACCAAACTGAGAGGCTGCCACTGACCAATCTGAGAGGATGCCACACACGAATCTGTGAGGATGCCACTGACCAATCTGAGAGGATGCCACATGCCAATCTGAGAGGCTGCCACATATGAATCTGAGAGGCTGCCACAGACCAATCTGAGAGGATGCCACAGACCAATCTGAGAGGATGCCACAGACCAATCTGAGAGGCTCCTACATACCAATCTGAGAGGATGCCACAGACCAATCTGTGAGGATGCCACAGACGAATCTGAGAGGCTGCCACATACAAATCTTTGAGGATGCCACTGTCCAATCTGAGAGGATGCCACTGATCAATCTGAGAGGATACCACATATGAATCTTAGAGGATGCCACTGACTAATCTGAGAGGATGCCACATGCCAATCTGAGAGGCTGCCTCATATGAATCTGAGAGGCTGCCACTGACCAATCTGAGAGGATGCCACACACGAATCTGTGAGGATGCCACTGACCAATCTGAGTGGATGACACAGACCAATCGGAGAGGATGCCACTGACCAATGAGAGGATGTCACTGACCAATCTGTGCGACTGCCACAGACCAATCTGTGCGGCTGCCACAGACCAATCTGTGAGGATGCCACTGACCAATCTGTGAGGATGTCACAGACCAGTCCGTGAGGATGTTACTCACCAATCTGAGAGGAGGTCACAGACAATGCTGAGAGGATGCCGCAGACCATTTGAAGAGAATGCCACTGACCAATCTGTGTGCCACAGACCAATCTGAGAGGATGCCACAGACCAAACAGAAAGATCACAAAGACCCAACACAGAGGATGCCACAGACCAAACAGAGAGGATGCCACAGACCAATCTGTAAGGATGCCACAGACCAATCTGTGAGGATGCCACAGATCAATCTGTGAGGATGCCACAGACCAATCTGAGAGGATGCCACAGACCAATCTGTGTGGTTGCCACTGACCAATCTGTGTGGCTGCCACAAACCAATCTGTGTGGCTGCCACAGACCAACTGAGAGGATGCCACAGACCAAACAGAAAGGAGATCACAAAGACCCAACACAGAGAATGCCACAGACCAAACAGAGAGGGGATGACGCAAACCAAACAGGATACCATTTACAGAGCAATCTGAGAGCAGATGCCACAGAATAATGTTCATGTATACATGTATTACTACATGTAGGAAGTACATCATGGTTGGTTATGAGTTGATGACTACTTGCCAGTAACTCACCTGTTGGTAATGGTAGTTCAGGTAGAGGATTTATATGGGCTGTACTTATTCATATTCTGTGAAATCAAATTGCGGGTTAAAATGTAAAGTTGAAGCATGTTGGCCAAATCCAAGTATTATGCTGAATTTAGTTCACTCACAACAGGATTCATGTCCGTGTAACAGGTGTATGAACACAGGCCTTTCAGCCTTCAATATGCCGTATTTGTTCATTTGCCATATTCTGCTCATAATTGCATGACGAGAGGTTTTCAGGACTGAAAAACTCTGTCAAGCCCAGAGGCAAGAACTCTTAGCAATAAAGGAGTCGCCAAACAGATGTTGCGCCAAGCCAAAGGGCATACAATCTTTCTGTGTTGAACTCATTTCAAATTTCCATTTCGAGAAATGCAGTTAACGTGTTCATGTATTTGGCATGTTACATATGTGTGGAATGCGGTGAGGAATCTTGAAACATGAACGATATAACATCCTTGCAGATGAGCAGTGTACATGTAAGAAGTGGACTTGAATTAATAGGTCATTCCATAGTAGTCCATCAATTCAATCAGACCAAATTCTGCTCCTGCAACTTTTGAACATAAATAAAGCTCTTTCTTCAATTATTTTGTTCTAATAATTTAGATTCCACAAAAAATACAGAGTTTGCAAGTTTTGGAAACTCCAAGAATGAGCTTGAAAGTGCTTAAGAAGTAAATCTTGGAAGCTTCTCGAAAATTATGTGTGCTTAAGTCAGAAATGATCACTGGGAACTCCTATTGTCATAATTCTCTCCATCAACAGCATGTAAATATATTTAATTACAAGCACAGAATCAGTGGACTAGTGAAGTCACAGGTGTCAAAATGTTGCTTGTCTTGTGTGACAGGTGAGCATATATTTCATTTGTCTCAGAAATTGAATTGAACACTGAAATATTGACCAATAAAATGTTGCAATAAAGTGGAGAAAATGTTGTTCAAAGGATATTCAGTTGCCAGTTACGCTATAGTGCCTTTTAGGACGCCAGTTTCTGTCAGTTTTAAAAGAATTTTTTTGACTTGCAGGTGACAAGTAGATTATTTTTCTACTGGTCTCTCACAAATTTCACTTGTCAGAGACAGGTAGACAGGTGTTATATTGACCCCCGAGTCAGATGGGGACATTATGTAACCAACACACCAAATTAGAGCTCCAGTTTAATTTGGTGTGTCGGTTACATAGAGAACTTCACCATTTATTGCTCAAATCTTCACCTGCTATCAATATATGCCATATTCCCTCCATTTGGAGATCTCCTGCAAAGAAATTATCTCTCGTCTCGTCGATCATCCGCTAGGTGGCGTGTTCTCCGTGCATGCCCTTCCTCTTTTTCCTTTGCAGTCTTGGTAGCAAGACCTGTTTTGAGAAAGCTCCTGTAAACAGTAACTTTTGGTTGTTATAGACGCACCCTAGGGTTATTTTTTTTCTCCCGTAAGTTCATCATGGCTAACGTAGTCACCCAAACTATAAAGAATAGTAAAAGATGTGAATCATGTCGTCAGTTTTGGCCAGTTAAAGACTCGCACTTGTTTTGTTTCAAGTGCAGAGCACAGGTTTGTTACAGACAAGTGACATGCCGCGAATGTGCAGACTGGGACGACATGACCTGGCATAGCTACGCTATGGCCCGACGCAGTCAACTCCTGAGGGTGGCCGCTGACCTAAAAAGAGTCCAGCTGAGAAACAACAAGCTACTCGGGCGCTCTTCAACGACTTGGCTGTGAACGAAGATTTTCTTCCACCGACTGCAAGTCCGTATATCCAGCCTAGTGGCACAGTCCTGCAGCCGGCTGAATCTTTGCAAGTCATTCAAGATATAGTACAGACCTGTGGAGACGGACTAGTACCATCACGGACGCAAGACACGGCTCCACGGTCCAGTTCAAGCTCGCCAGAAAAAATACAGTCACGGACTCGACCCCGAAGCCCCGTTACAGGCACGGATCGGGCACAGACCTCGGATAACAGTTCCCGTTCGTCCAAGTCTCCGCAACTCAAGAAGGACACGTCTACTAGCTGGGGCCCGGCGAAGAGCCGTACCCCGGAGCCACATGTCGGGACGGTGGACAAGTCGACAGTCCGGAGCACAGAGCGGGACTATCAAGAGAAGTCTAAGACATCGGACTCCAGACCAGCACACCGGGACCATGGCCCCGGGACGTCACAGCCTTATGTAGAACACCGAGATCCTGATAAGCCACGGACCTACACGGAGCACCGGGATCCCGAGAGGTCACAGCCCCATACAGAGTGCCAGGACTCCGACGCCAGAGCACCTCGGACCCGACCATCGGAGCGAGAGGTTTCTTCCAGGGACAGTGCCAGAAAACAGCACGGACTTATAAGGAATGGACTTGTCCAGAACGCCGGGAGTCCACATCTGAGAAGTCACGGACCTATGAGGAACGGACTCATCCAGAACGCCGTGAATCGGCTTCTGAGACAGCTCGCACCCGTGCATCGGAACCGGAACCCGACACAACGGCAAGGAGATCCCGAAGACAGGGCCGTACACCGGAGCAATATCGTGATTCCAACCTTGAACGCCGACACCGGGAAAGAGACCGCCCTCGACGTCGAAGTCCTACACCTTGTGCAGGTTACCGGGATTACCACGGCAGAGACCGCACTCCCGAACGATTCTACCCTCGACGTTACAGAAGCCGTTCCCCGGATCCCTGTCAACACGCACGTCGCACGGATTACGAGGAACGAAGATCAACCGACCATCGCCGTCGTTGACCAGAGAGGATCGGGAACCCCGTAAGCCGGATCACCAGGACTCTCGGGTACAGTCAAGAACTAAACAGGTATCCAGAGACGAACATGGACTCAAGGATCGGCCCTCCGGATCCGGATACGGACCCAAAGATCAGTCTTCAACCTCGAAAGTGCCTTCAAAGTCAAGCCTGGTCAAGGAGCATAGTCACCTTCCGGCAACACAGCATCCTACGGTTGCAGTCGTTTCTTCGCCAGAGGTCCGTGATGTGAGACAATCCCATTCTTCCGGAGACACAGTCAAGCTCGGAGGACGAGGATCGCTTACGACGCTCTGCTTCCACAGCATCCTCATCTCATACGGATCCACCTTCCGGCCACGAGGCGGAATCAGAGGAGAAGGACAAGGAGAAACTACCGTTCAAGGCTAGGATGGCGGCAGTGTGTGCGTTAGTTCCGGAGATGCCCAGACCTGTTGAGGGCGAGGAGAAGCAGTCTGATGATCCTCCCCGGAAACGGAGAAGACTTAAAGCAGCATCTCTTTATGGACTAAACAAGCCTTCTGAGGAGGACGTTGCGGTGACGTGTGCACCGTCACCGGAGTCAATCAGATTAAACGACATACTGGATCGACAGTTGAGAACCTTGTCTTCTCTCCAGAAACCCGGTCCTTTCAAGACTTATGTTCTTCATGGAGACAACCTACCTTTCAAGTCCGACCCGGATCTGGACTGACTGTTGAATTTTACCAAGACGCCAGCAGTTGTACTTCAACAGAAACAAGCCTGTGCGGTGGAGGACATTATGCTGACGCAACACAGGATTACGTCATACTCCGACTGGTTCCTTACGGCGATGTCTAAGGTGATTCAAGATCCAGATGTAAAGCACAAGGATGGATCCCTGACTTTCTCCCGATCCAAGATGGACTTCCTTAGCGCCTTCATCGACTCTATGAACAAGTCCAATGCCCATGTAATGGAGATGGGGGCCTTTACTTATGCCACTATGGTACAAGCCCGACGGGCGGGATACCTTAAACACCCCAAATCCGAAGTGTTGGAGTCCGTCAAGAAAGAGTTGGCACAACAACCCCTGTCGTCCAAGTACCTTTTCAACAAGACCATTTCCACAGTCATGCCTACTGTTAATGATGAAAAGACTTCCCGGATCATCGGGGCCCTGGCTCAACGCTCCTCCGGAAAAGGCAAAGGCAAGGGCAAGGGCAAGTCGAGCAGAGGAGGTCGCACCGGACAGTCTTCCCGCCAGGACTCTGGCAACTTACCCAGACAAGACAAGCAGTCTACTTTTTGCCCTTACGGAAAAGGACAGTTTCGTGGCAGAGGAGGAAAGTCTTACGACCGGGGCAAAGGAAAGCCCGACCATCGGAACTGACGGTCCCCAGCCTCATCTTCTAATCAATCATCCTTTCATCCTTCCCAAGTTTCAAGTCTTCATTCATCCGGTTGTAGGCGGACATCTACAGATCTTCTGGCGGAACTGGAAGCTTATTACAGACGACAAGTGGGTCACCAGATCACTCAGAGATGGAGTTTTCCTCACGTTTCTCGAGTATCCCAAGCAGGGTTAGATCTAGGGTCTCACAGCGTCTGTGAAACGGACACAGATACAAAATCAAATGAATTAAAAATGAATATGTTTTTGCAAAATATCAAATGATTTTTTTCAAAAATCAAATGATGTTTTTTTACGATGTTTGAAAGCCGTAAACCTGGACGAGTGTGTGTCAACTCGCGTTAGACAACTTATGGCAAGGGAGACAACTATACATCTATCCGTTGATAAGCTTGGCCACAAGGGGCGTGATAGTTTTCGTTCTCCAGGCAGAGGTCTATACTATGAATGAAGTCTGAAATATGTACGTCTGTGAGTGTCTGGAGAGCTAGGCAGCGCACGTGCGTTCTCGCGTTGTATCTGCAATGACAAGCCATCATGGCGGGACAGAAAGGTCGGTCTGGGGGAAATACGAAGGGTAGCGGCCGCACAAGAGGATGCGGTGTATTGGCTGGACATTTTGAAAAAAATAATAAAGGAAGATGAAGGGTCTGACTGCCACAAAGTCGACGTTCTCTGCTCGATGCTGTGCTGCCGGTATTGAAAACACAGGTCAAGCAGATGTTGAACACGACATGGAAAATGATGCAATTGCAGGCATCGATGCTGGGACAAATTATGTTCAACCCGTTTAGGCAGTCGAGGTGGGAAGAGAATTAGCTTCGAATGATATACAGCATGGTATAAAAATACTGTACAGAGGAATCTATTCAATAGAAATTTTGAAAGCAGCAGCTGTAAATAATTTTAAAAGCAGATGATCAAATTAAACAAGAAGTAAAATGTGCATGATATGCTTGTCTGATTGACAAGACATGTGCAGCCAGGAATCGGTTAGAATGCTTCCAAGAGCATCAAGGGTCCCAGAGTTTCTCGGCGCCAGCGGCCCCTGTGCCCTAGTCTAATCAGCAAATGTTAGTTGTTATTAGTTTAGTCAAAGTTGACATCATGGTATAGTATCAATCTGACAGCACGTGGAGTAAATGATCTGGAAATTCATGCAGCAAGTCCCTGCTCAATTTTGTCATTTTGAAACACAAGCAAGATCAACCTGAATATGGTGAAAATTTGGAAAAAAAGAAGTAAATTGTTCATTATCTACAGGTATCTGACAAGACATTTAAATAGC